>MU864998.1:125161-152071 GCA_033576145.1 Cladorrhinum samala | reverse complement strand
TTTTTTATTTTGTGCCCCTTTTTTTTTGCTCCCCCGCCGGGTCCCCTGGCCCCCCCGCGCGGGGCCACCAACCTTTCCAGCCCCCAAAAAAAAAAAAAACCCCCAACCCAAAAAAAAAAAAAAAAAAAAAAAAAAAAAAAAAAAAAGGATCCCAAATAATTACACGTGATGATGTGATACAGTTAACTTTTCTGACCTTGCCTCGAGGCAGTGGATTCTAAAGACGTTCGCTGCTATTTATACAACCCAAAAAAAAAGTTTTGTCCTCTCACATTCCTTAGCCATTTCTTCAAAGTTGAGGCTCACATCGCCTAATTAAGATCTCCCACAGCTATAAGGCACCTACCTACACCTGCTTGCATAAATGAACGCACCGGTGTTGAAACAAACCGATAATAATGGCGCAATCAGTCGTAATAAACTTTGGAAATATTTCTCCGCCCTTCCAATTTTTTTCCTGTATCCGATCCATCCGTTACCTCGCTTCCGCGCCTTGCTGGCCATCACTCCCAAAAGCCAACCAGTACCGTAAACATCGCAGCTACATCTGTATTATCTGGGTCATTCTCAACCTGAGTCTCACGAGACATTAATTGTTGATTTATCCCAGATCCCTTGTGTGACCGAGCCCGAGGTATCCTATTCCCCAAGCGCAGCTTCTGGTGTTGATTCGGCAAGTTGCTGTGGAACGGCGAGCTGTTGCCGTAATGCTGTAAGCTCGGATGTCAGGGCAGCTATTTGCTGTTCCTGTAGGTTTACTTTTTCAAGCAACTGAGCGTGACTCTTTGCAGTCTCGCCGAGGGCTTGATCCTGCACCGCCTTCAACCTATCTTCAAAATGCTGAAAATAAGTCCAGTACGGATGTTCCGCGGAAGCGGTGAACAAAGCGCCGCCGACAGGAGTTCCGCCTTCTGCCTGGGTAGCACCACCCACGGCACGGCCCTGTATGCGTCCGGCCGTAGGTTGAGGTCCGGCTGATGAGGTGTTGCCTTTAGTTGCATCTCGGTCAGCAGGAGGATACTGGGACAGCCAGGCTTGCTTGGCCGCTGGTGACATACCGTGCGCAGGGAGGCTGAGCCCGGAAGCCGCTTGCTGTTGCTCATTTGGTGGCCGTGGATGACCTCCGGGGCTCAAAGGTTTGGGGCTCTCAGTCATACCGCTTTGTGAATACATGGATGAGCTTCCCGCGCTCATTGGAAGCGAAGTTATGCTCGCGTGTGAGGTATGGCTATTTGGTGCCGCGGGCGGAGCGTTGGTACTTGTTGGGCCGCGGTCAACATTAGGAGGGTACAACCCCCCTGGCCGCTGACCAGCAGGAGGATATGTATTCGAATGAGCATTATTGTAGCCATCCGCTGCCGGCTGTCCAGAGGCATTTTGGGCTTTTATGCTGGGCATGCTCAAACGCCGGTGTTCCTCTTCCATGTCGGCATTGGGGGTTCCGTCATATAAAACGTTCGACATGGCCGAGTCGTCCGCGCCGCTCGCCCCTCCATCAAAGTCATCTTCGCCAGCGAAACCACTCATGCTTGGTCTCCTCCCAGCGCACCCGCCAGCTCCCTTGCTATGCCTCGCTAGAGCGTCACCTCTGGCGAACTTCCTATCGCACTTGGGGCAAATATGTGGCTTTTCACCAGTGTGTAGCTTGCTGTGACGTTTGAGGTCATGGAGACGGCGGAACCGCATTTGACACGACGTGCAGACATATGGCTTTTCTTGACTGTGAGTGAGCAGATGGCTCTTTAAATTATGATGTCGCGTGAACTCTGTCTCGCAATATGGACACTTGTGTTTTTTGGACGACGGCGAGCGGGGGCCAAGGTCTGGATTTTGTGATGAGGACATGGGCATGCTCATCCCTCTCTGAGAGGGAGCGGCCGGCGCCATGGCCCCTGGATACGAAAGGGAGGTTGCGGATTTGTCTTCCATCTGCGCATCTGGCTGAGGTGCATACAATCGCTGCTCACCGCGCGAGTCGATTTCCATGGCTACGGGGCTGTTGACGACATTTCCATCGGGATCCTCCAAGCTCTCTCCAGTCGTGCCGCTTTGAGGGCTAACATCTGGGAGCTCGTTGACAGCAACCTCACCTGTTGGGATGGTAACAGAGCTGAGAGCCCGAGCAGCAGCGGCCGCGGCAGCTTCGACAGCCTCAACAGCCTCAATAGCCGACTGTTGTCCCCCAGGTGCAGACGCGTCCTGGGGTCGACTAATGGCGGTTGCGACACCCGACATCAGCTCTTCAATGACCCTTTGGTTCGAGTTATCGCTGGCCTCAAGCACACTCAGTTGTTGCTGGTGCTGTTGTTGCTGCTGCTGTTGCTGCTGCTGCTGCTGTTGTTGTTGCTGCTGCTGCGGCTGTTGCTCATGTTCCTCTTCGTGCCGTCGCCTGTCATCCTCCAAGGTAGCAGCAGCGGCCAACGGTGGGTGTGGACTTGAGTGCGGATTGGGGTGCGACTGGCTTGCAAACTTGATCAACCGAGCAATCTTGGACGGCGATATGTCGCCCGACGGCAACGAATCTTGGGATGTCGGTGTAGTCTCCCTCGCCCGCTTCAGTGACTTTTGGCGGGCGAGATCGGGAGAGGCGGGCGTCGTCGTGGTGGGCGCCGTCGGTATCGCTCGAGGAGCTTCAGTCGCAGTGGGTCCTCGATTTGAGGCCATAGGGAATGGAGTTCAAGGCTGCGAGGTGGAATA
Organism: Cladorrhinum samala; assembly: GCA_033576145.1. Lineage (NCBI taxonomy): Eukaryota > Fungi > Ascomycota > Sordariomycetes > Sordariales > Podosporaceae > Cladorrhinum > Cladorrhinum samala. Next base: position 149,374 of record MU864998.1, on the reverse strand, counting down.
GATTTTTTTTTTTGGGAAAAATAAGCAAGGTTTCGGTACAGTTCGCCGCGACTAGAGAGACAGTCGGCAGTACCGCGATACAATTCCGACCCTCTTGTAACGTCACCGGTGGGCGAACGGCATTGCCTGGCGTCGTCGTGTCGTGTTGATGGGAATGCTCAAGGTGTTGTTGATGTGTGGCTGGGGAGCCGGGAATCGTGGCGAGAGCTTGCGAGTTTCCGCCGAGGAATGAGGGACTCGAAAAGGAGCTGGTGAGTCCTGGAAGAAAGAACAAAATTGTCAATGGAATTATGGTCCTGGCCAGGAGACTATCGTGTTTCTACCCTTGGATCCCGTTACACTAACAAGTCCAGACAGAACTAGAAATCGGTGTGACGAACGAGCCTCAACAACAACAGAGTCGGGAAAAGAACCTGGAAGGCTGAGGCACTGCGGCGGCGATGGGGAGGGACAGGCAAAGAAAAATGGAGAACAGTGGCCGCTTGAGGTGCCTGTGGGGTTGGTCGCCAGCTGCAAGTGGGTGGGAACCTGAAGTGGGAAAGGCGGCCGGGAAAAGCCCGAACGCGCTCAGTGTTAAGCGGTACACAGCTGGGCTTAGCCTCTTTTGGTGGATCAGCACTGCAAGCCACCAATCATCGGCGGTGCATATTCTGAGTGTCTCAGGCGTTTACTTTTCATACTCCGACTCGCTAGGTATGGTTCAACCCCCCGAAGAGAGAACCAACAAGCAGCAGCAGCGTGCGAGTGACAGTGAAAGCGAGAAGGACAGCAAAGGGCTACTTTAACTTGCTGGTCAGGTTATCATCGGCTGCGACGTCCCACAATCTTTGCCCTCGCCGGGCAACGAGATGCAGACGTGGCTGGCGTGTTTCTCCCAATTCACGTCGGAGTGCGGCGCATGCCACACCCGGATTTGGATGGTTTGGACGGAAAGCCTCTTTTATTCGTTGTGCTGGCTCGAGCTGGCGAGATGGGCTGGCAGCCTTTTGAGGCGCAAGCATGCGACAACGGCACCGTCGGAGCTCCGCTTGGCAGATGACGCCCCGCGTTTGCCCAACTCCTCAATTCCTCCGCTGGTCTTGGTCGTGATATTTCTGAGGCCGAAGATAAATACATAATATCAAACATATAGCGGCCCGCAGAGGGGGGACAGGCTCGAAATCAGGCTTAATCCGAGGATTTTGAGGTAAGCTGCCGTTGGCACTGGGAGCAAAATTGGAGAAAAGTCTCGGCTCCTCGTTCTGTCCACATGGGTACACATCACACGAGTGGCTGTGCTGCGGTGCCGAGAGAATCGGGTGGATGACCTCAGTCCAGGCAATGGCAAAGCACGGACCTGAGGTTCAGGTGGGTTTGACTTGGCAAGCTGAAGCAAAGTACTCCGTAACATGAACACCGAAGGTGGCGCATCCCCGGGGGCACTTCAGCCGTCAGCGAGCGACCTGAAAAAGGAAAGGTAAGAATACCTCCTCGATGGACTTTTCATCATGGGGGGCTATGTTGTCATCTGTATTTCTCTTCAGTGATAATGTAAACTGGGCCTCCTTCTCTTATTGTATACTAGCAATCCATACCCTTTTTTTCTTTTTAGAGTAGTCAGACGACCTCGCGTTCCTAGAAAGAAGTGATTGGGCTTCCGGCATTGCAGGATCTCCCTCGGCATCCAAGCTGTCAAAACCAGGTGCGTTCTGAGGTGAAGCTGCACAGGGATCGCCATATGAGCTACACTCAGGTTCATCAACGCTCCAGCTAAGATCATTTCTAACCCGATCGAATGGCAGTCTGAGAATGACTGTTTCGGTCCTGTTCCAGCTGGCCGCGTTCAAGCCATCGAGACCTCACAAGCTATGGTGTGCTGTGATTGGTCTACCAGGTTATAAGGCGTTTACAGCTTGAACAAGTCACCGAGCGAGCGACAAATGCTGGCTCTGACGGAACGACCTGCTCGCCGGGAGAGGGCAGCGACTGATTTTCAAATCTCATACGAGACCCGGGGTAAGAAGCAAAGGGGCAGGAGGCAGCCATTTTGCATTTGCTAGCCAGTGAGGGGCGGTTTACTGGCTCCCTCTTTTCCTCCAAAGCGCAAAGACACGCCAAGCCACAACCACGAAGTTGTTATTGACTATCCCCAACGATCGATTTTAAGAATCTTGGTCTTTTTTCGTTTGCAATACGCTTAACAAATCACAAACCTAGATCTGTCCCGGACTTAAGCTTGCCCAATTGATGGAAATTGCTGCCATTTCATAGTACCAAAATAATACTAGAGAGACCCGGAACATCATGTATTAGGCTAAAGCAGACTTTCGCAAATCCGCGATTTAGAACCAGTTCAAAAAACACCGCAGAAGCTTATAATAAATGATGATACATCCTCCAGCTGATATATTTATTCGTCAAATTTATAAAAGTTTAAACTTACTAGTGGTGGGTTCTCATGTGGTCGGCGTCGGCCAGGCCGGTCTTGCTGAGCTGAGGGTGGCATAGCCCGGCAGTTGATGGGATGCAATCAAACTAGCTCTCGCCTTAAAGGTTTGGTTTGACGTTGCGGATGTTTTGAGGCGGTTTGAAACAAGCTTAAATACTGGACCACTGACCCGACACTGGTGATCCCATCATGTGACAACGGTGGCTTGACATAAATGTCGAAACTGTCTGTCTTCTACCTTGTGAGCTGCTACACTAGCAACAGCGACATTATAATTCTGGCTTTGCCTCATCAAACGCAACCTTGACCTGGAATTTGATAGGTTATCGGCCATAATCAGCCCAATGGCTTCACATGAAGTGTGACAAGTACCGATCTTACTTGCGGAGCGTTGTCCCGCAAACAAGGAGGGGAATGTGGAAGTCGGTCCACATCTGCGGATGACGTTGTTTTGTGGAACAGAAGACAGATCAAGGAAACAATCATGGGCGACAAGGCAAATGGCAGCGGAAAGGTGATGACGATCACCAAATCAACAATTTGGTCGAGCAGAGGAAGACGAAGTGGCTCCAACGGATTATGCCGACGTAAGGATCTGCACTGAACCTCTCAAGCGAATAAGAAAAAACTTCCGTACTTGCCGACCCAGCGGCCTGCGACGTTTCGACCCATTCACTGTTGTGCGCCGTTGACTCGGCAGGGCATCTGAGATGAACAACAAAAGAAAGAAAAATGAACAGAAAAGGGTACATGCTTCTTCCAGAACGGTTGCCGAAGGCAGCTTGCCATGCGAACAACGTCCAAATTAGGTCTAGTCAGGAACCGGCGCATCCCGACCAGCCAACCGGGCCAACGCCAATTTGAGCGTTGAGTTTCGAACGGACGGCAGTGGCACACGATGCAACGCAGGTAATGTTGGATTAATCAAGAGATGCATGCAGAATGCAGACACCGCGCCGCGTTTCTTCATCACCTGTTTGTTTCCGCATATGGAGCCAAAAATGAACGAGAATTGACACCGGAAATCACAGAGTGAGGTTCTGCGACGACTGCCACCGCCATTTCCACCAACCTGGGAAGCAATAGCAATACGAATGTGAAAAATAGAACCAACAAACATCCAAAAAGTCTGGGCCCTAGGCGAGCAAGCATCCGTCTCGATGGATGTCCGATTATCAACTATACAGGGATCTCACTCGCCGCGTACGTCTGATAAACTCGTCACGGTATGTCCAGCGGAAAGGTTTTTTGCTGATGAACCACTCCGAAGCGCCCAGACCGTCCCACTTTATGTGAGATTTGGGGGGGTGGCCACTTGTTGCGGTGCCCTCGCTCTGCCATCCAAGTCAAGATGGTTCCTGCAGCAGCCGACGCGGCCGCTCCATCTCTTATTGGTCCGCCCCTGGCCCGCCCTCCCATCACAATGATCCTTTCCTTCCCACAGAGAGATGCAATCTCGCCAAGGAAGGGGGGTCCCCACACACCGCCATGGACGTCCCCCGGCTTGCTTGGCGGCTCGAGAGCCAACTCGACCCCTGGCCGGTGCTCATTTCACTCATTTTCCCTTGGGACTTCAGGCCCCGGGCATGGCTTTCACCCTGGGAGACGCTCATTTAGCACACAATCTCTCCACCCGTGTGGGCCCCGTTCTCTCCTTCTTCAGCTCGACACATCCCTTGAACTGTCGTCCGCTCGTTTTCATCACTTCTTGTTTCTGTCACCACACGACGAGACTTCCATCCAAAAGAGAGAATTGTGCCTCTCTACCACATTCATTTGGAAACCCAGCTCGATAACAACCCGAATTTGCCAATTGCGCAGTGAGTAACCTGTCACAACCACCAATTCCTCCTCCAAGTCGCTGTCACCATCTCCCGCGCCGTGTTGTGTTGCCGTAGAGACAGCGGTTTAGTTTTGCATTTGAGGACGTGGAGGACTGACCAAGGCACCGCCGGCGCAGTTTGCGATTATATATATTTTATCCCCCACTAGCCAACTCGATTCAACCACAGAAACGCCGGTACCCTCGAAGTTGCCACCATGAAGGGAGTTCTCAAGTCAGCCGTCGCCGCAGCTCTTGTCGCTGGAGCGGTCGCTCAGCCTCACAACCACGGCCACGGCCATCTCCATCGCCATGCCAAGAAGCACGATCAAGTTGAGAAGCGCGAGAAGGTTGTCGTCACCCACGTCGTCCCGACATATGTCGTCAAGTACGTTCTTGATGGGCAGGATGTTTCTCCCGAGGATGCCGAGAAGGGCATCAAGGGCGGCAACTTCGTCGTCGTCGGATCTTCCAAGCCTTCTATGGACGCGGAGCTTCCCGCTATAACAACCACAATCGCCCCTCCTCACCGCGGTGGCCAGTTCCTCGAGAAGGCCACCTCCACTACTAGCTCCACCACCAGCAGCACTCCCGAGCCCGAGCAGACCAGTTCGTCCAGCGAGGCGCCGGCCCCTTCCATCAAGTCTCAGCCCAAGCCTGTCAGCGCCGGTGCCGGTATCGACTCCGACTTCCCCAGCGGCGAGATTCCTTGCAGTGAGGTCCCCACTGCCTATGGTGCCATCGCGATTCCCTGGAGCAAAACCAACGGCTGGACTACCCTGGCCAAGTTTGGCAAATGGGTCAAGGGCGTCAAGGTCAATAACATCGTCACGCCCATCGACGGCACCTGCCAGGAGGAGATGATGTGCTCCTACGCTTGCCCTCCCGGCTACCAGAAGACTCAGTGGCCCGAGAACGAGCAGGGTGCTACCGGCCAGTCCGTCGGCGGTCTTTGGTGCAATGCCGATGGCTTCCTCGAGCTCACCCGTCCCGAGCACCCTAAGCTTTGCGAGAAGGGAGCCGGTGGTGTCTTTGTCCGCAACGAGCTCGGAGGCAACGCTGCCGTCTGCCGTACTGACTATCCCGGCAATGAGAACATGATCATCCCTCTTGACACCTACCCCGGACAGACCTACCCCTTGACCAACCCTGATTCCAGCACCTACTACTTCTGGCAGGGCAAGCCGACTACCGCTCAGTATTATGTCAACAACGAGAATGTTGCCGTTGAGGATGCCTGCGTATGGAAGAGTGACAAGTTCCCCGATTCTGCTGGCAATTGGGCTCCCACCAACATCGGTGTTGGCAAGAGCTTGACCGGCGAAACTTTCATTTCCATCTTCCCCAACCTTCCCACTACCACTGCAATTCTCGGCTTTGACATTGAGATCACTGGCGACATTTCTGGCACATGCACGCTCAAGTCCGGAGTCTATTCTGGCAACAACGGTTGCACTGTACGTATTACCAAACTGGATAATGGATAAGGCAAAGGATGCTGACAACGTAAACAGGTCGCTCTCAGAGCTGGCGGTACTGCCACCATCGTCTTCAAGAAGAGCAGCTAAATGCATTTCGTCGTGAAGGGGAGCGTGATGGGGTTTTGGCTGGCATGTTAAAAGTCGATTGTGTATACTTGTCATTTTTCGCATGGAGGATTGGGGAGAGAAATGGGCTTTCCGGTATATTTCGAAACCAGCCCTTGAAACGGGGTTCCGGGTGCAGGGGAACATCACAGAAGCGGAGAGCAACTCAAAAAAGTGGCCGTGGTAGAACGCTTCTTTTTTTTGGATTGAGCAGCCATTTTGGTTATCATCTGGCCTGCAGAGATGTTTTTCTTTGACATCTTGCGTGGGTTACCAGCTGCTGCTGCTCGCACTCTGCGATACTTTGTCTTCCTTGTACTTGCTAGGGAACTTTACTATGTGATTTTCATTCTGCATGGGCGTTTATGGTATTTTAGAGACAGATATTTCGAAGAGAAGGTGTTGGAAGCGATATTGTGTGGTGTTTTTTGGTGGTGGAGGGAGGATTTCTGATGGCAGTGATTGTGAAAGTGATGTTTGTAGGGGATTTGGGTGGTGGGACCGTGGGATTGTTAGTGAGTGGTATCTACCTTGTGCTCCGTCGAGACCTACAATCTCCTTTGTAACTTTTTTTCTTCTCTTTTCTTTCTTTGCAAGACTAGGCTTATAATTGATTATTATATCGGAATATTCTATTTGTTTTCTTATCGCAGCACATAAAGTGTCCTAATGGCGAATGCTTATCCCACTTTAGACAAGATGTATGTATGTAGTGTACATACTCGAATCAGGTTGTATGTATTTTTCTTCAGCGGCGGTGCTAGCCTATCAAGCGAATTGTGGCGCAATAGATTATCAGCTGGCAAGCCTGCAACGCTATTGGAGAACTGAGACGCAGCTTGCGACAGAGTGCAGGCAAAAGAAGACAACCTGGAAGGAAACGCAATCCATAATCTCGTCCAGCCTCATCTTTGCCCATCATCTTCTTCCATTCGCTGGCATTCCAGCTTACCGCTCTCTCTCTCTCTCTCTCTCTCTTTTTTCTCTCTTTTTTTCTGTTCAGGGAGTCTGCAGTCATTAGGTAGATACCAATTTTTTTTTTTCGCGGGGTGTTCTAGCACGTCATTCTACAGATTTACGTGCTTTAGAGCAGTACCCGAAGAAGCTTCGAGGCATCTACCCACTCAAATATCCTACGAATCCTTCCTCGAACTACGTAACTCCCAGACGGGAGAACCTGGAGCCAGTGGTTTTCCTCTCAACGGCCCTTCTCCTACGCTCCCTTTCGATACCTAATCCTCCGAAGGCCTTGTCCATGAGCGCTCGACGACCAGACAACCACTCATCATGAGGGTCCGGGGAGCTTTGCAGGTGGCGGCCTTACTGGCATCGGCCCTATGGGCGACACCCCTCGCGGCGAAAAAGGACCGCCCAACTATACACACCAAGACCTTCAACAATTTACCAAGAAACCTAAACTACTTCCCTGACTCAGATGTTGTCTTGTTTCAAGATACCGACGACAACGTTGTCTACCGTTCCGAAGACGCCGGCGTGAAATGGGAGCGCGTAGATGCCGTGCCCAAAGGCGAAGCATGGCTTCTTACGTTGCACGAGTTCGACCCGAAGCGCGCATACATTCTCACCGATGGTTCCGAGCACTACCGGACCTCAGATCGCGGCAAGACGTGGGAGAAGTTCAATACCGATGCCGAGCTGAGCATGTTCCGCAGTGACATCCTGCAGTTCCACGCCGGCGATCCCGACCGCATACTCTTCAATGGCATGTACTGCACCGGCATCTTCTGCCAGGAGGTGGCAATGTACACGACCGACGGTTTCACGTCGAAAGCTAAGCTCTTGCGCAAGAATACCGACGGTTGCTGGTGGGCCAAGGGCACCCAACTGTTCACGACCGGAGAGGAAGATCTGGACAAGAAGCGCGTGCTTTGCATTGCCAGGGACAGCTTCTCACCCTTCAAGCAGGACCAGCGCCTGATGGTTTCGGACAACTTTTTCAAGGGAACGGAGGAGGCAAAGAACATTCAGGAGTTTGAGCCCAACTTGGATTCGGACAAGGCCGTGCAGGGTATTGTGAGCGTTGCAGGCGTCAAAAAGTTTATCCTCGTGGCTACGACCTCGGTGAATACAGATGAGATGGCCCTTTTCGTCACTACAGACACCATAAAATGGCATCGCGCCGCATTCCCGGCCCCTCATGACAGCCACGACCACCGACTCATGCAAGAAGCCTACACTGTGCTCGAGAGTACCGACTACAGCATTCAGATTGACGTCATGACGTCGAGGCCCTCGAACCCCATGGGCATCATCTTCACCAGTACCTCCAACGGCGTCTACTTCTCCGAGAATAAGGAGCACACCAATCGCAACCGGAGAGGCCACGTTGACTTTGAGAAGATTGCAGACATCCAGGGAATCTTCATGGTCAATACCGTTAAGAACTGGAAAGAAGTCGAGAGCAAGGGGAGCGCTGATAAGGAGGTTGTCTCGGAAATTACATTTGACGACGGCCGGACTTTTGAGAAGATCACAGCCGATGGCGAAAGCCTGCACCTACATTCTGTCACTGAGCTCCGAAATGTGGGCCGCGTTTTCTCCAGTCCGGCACCCGGCCTTGTGATGGGTGTAGGAAATACTGGAGGTCACCTCAAGAGCTACGACAAGGGCAATTTGTATGTCTCGGATGACGCTGGTAAAACCTGGACCAAGGCTCTAGATGGACCACACAAGTATGAGTTTGGCGATCAAGGGTCAATTCTTGTCGCTATTAAAGATTCCGAAAAAGCCGACGTCAGCGAGTTCAAGTACTCTATCGACCATGGGCTTCACTGGGAGACGGAGACTCTCCCGGATGACGTAAAGATTGCGCCGTTTATCCTCACTACTAGTCAAGACTCGGCCACTCTCAAGTTCATTCTTATCGGAAGCAGCCCCCGAGAGGGCAAGAACGAAAAGACCAAAGAGGATTGGCACATGATCACGATCGACTTCGATGGTCTTCATGAAAGTACTTGCAAAGATAGCGATCTGGAAGAATGGCACGCCAGGGTAGACAAGGATGGCAAGGCTACTTGCTTGATGGGCCATACTCAAAGCTTTCAGCGCCGCAAGAAGAAGGCTGAATGTTTCTTGAAGCAAGAATTCAAGCACCTCAAGCCCAAGACGGAGGATTGCCCATGCACTGACCAAGACTTCGAGTGCGATTTCAACTTTGAAAGGGACGACGATGGCAAGTGCGTCGCAAGGGGTCCCGTTGTTGCACCGAAGGGTGCATGCAAGGATGCCAAGCCAGGAGATACTTTCAAGGGCACCTCTGGGTATCGAAAAATTCCTGGAAACACGTGCACAGACACCAAGGAAACGCTTGAGAAGTACAAAGACGTCGACAGGCCCTGCTCCGATGCCGCGGGCAATAAGCCATCGGCTCCCGCCACCGACAAGGTTGAGCAGGTCAAGAATGAATTCCAAAAGTTTGATAGGTTCGATTACCATTACCTCGAACGAGGTGATTCGAGCTCCTCAAATGACGAGGCCGTTATCATGCGTGGATGGAAGGGTGACGAAGCAGGCCCCATTCAAATCAGTTACGATCACGGAAAGACCTGGACAACTCCAAAGGAACTTGAGAAGGAGGAAATCTGGGACGTCATTCCCCATGAGTACTTTAAGGATGTGATTTTCTTCGTCACATCGGGAAAGACTGTCATCTACACTACGGACCGCGGCAAAACATTCCACGATTTCGAGGTGCCTTACAAGCCCGCTCCTGAAGTCCGTTCTCTGGCTTTCCATCCAGACAAGAAGGACTGGCTAATTTGGATGGGCAAGAAGTGCGAGCACAGCTCTTGTTATTTTGCTGCTTCATATACGCGTGACCGGGGTGACCACTGGGAGACCGCAGCTCGCTACGCCAGCCACTGCGAGTTCACGGGCGCCAGCTCCTACAAGTATCCCGATCGCAAGCCAGAGCAGATCCTGTGTCTCAAGCACGAGGATGAGAACCCTGACAAGCCCATGGTGATTGTCACCACAAACGACTGGTTCGAAAATGTCAAAACGTACGGAAATAACGTGAAGAATTTTGCTACCATGGCCGAGTTCATCGTTGTCGCATCCGAGGATACCGATAAGAAGACGTTGGAGGCTAGTGCCAGTCTTGACGGCATCGCCTTTGCTGAGGCACACTTCCCATACGGCTTCAACATTCCGCATCAACATGTCTATACTGTTTTGGATAGCTCAACTCACGCGGTTAACCTGTTCGTTGCCGAGGAGACAGCTGAGGACCGCGCTTACGGCAGCATCCTCAAGAGTAACTCCAACGGAACTTCATATGTCCTCAGCGTGAACAATGTCAACTGCAATAACGACTTTTATGTTGACTATGAAAAAATGCTTGGTGTTGAGGGAGTTGCGGTGGTCAACATCGTCACGAATCCAGACGCAAAGAAGGGTTCCAAGAACCTCCAGACAAAGATTACACACAACGATGGCTCCATGTGGGCATATCTCGCCCCGCCGAAAAATGACGAATTTGGCAAGTTCCCTTGCCAGTCTTCAAAGGGCGATCAGAAGTGTGCCCTCCACCTTCACGGATATTCCGAGCGTCAGAATCATTTCAAGACTTACTCATCTCGCGGCGCAGTCGGCTTCATGTTTGGATGGGGCAATGTCGGTTCATCTTTGGGTCCCATGAAGGACGCGGATACCTTCATGACGACCGATGCCGGAATCACATGGAAGCGAGTAAAGAAGGATAGATACACTTGGGCCGTGGGCGATCAAGGTGGAATCATCGTTCTGGCAAAGATGGGTGAAAAGACCAAGTCCATCTCTTACTCGCTCAACCAGGGAGCCAAGTGGGAGGAGCACCAGATTCATACGGAAGATGTTGAGCTCTGGGATCTTACTACCGTGCGCTCAGGGGGTTCGCGCAGCTTCATTCTCTGGGGCAAGGACGGCAAGGGTGCTTTCACTCTTAAAGTCGACTTTGGCGGCTTCAGTGATCGTGATTGCAAGTTCAACAAGGAGGATATCAGCCATTCCGACTACGAGCTGTTTTCGCCTAGCCACCCTGAGGAGTTTAATGGATGCCTGTTTGGCCATGTCTCGCAGTATCTTCGGAAGAAACCTGACGCGAAATGCCGCAACGATTTGAAGTTGCAGCCTCTGTATGGGAAACAGAATTGTACTTGTACTAGACACGATTTTGAATGGTTAGTTCCCCCCCCCCTTTCTCTTTTACTTTTCTCGTCTTTCTAGGCCCAATGTGCTAAGTCATCTACAGCGACTACAACTACGAACTCGACCAATTCGGTCAATGTCAGCTCGTGAAAGGCCTCAAGCCAAAGAGCAAATCAGAGTGGTGCGCCGAACACCCAGACGCAGTTGACTACTTCAAACCATCCGGGTACAGACGTATCCCACTTACTACCTGCCTTGGCGGCGTGACTTTGGATCAGCAATCCGAACCAGAACCCTGCGATGGCAAGGAGGAGGAATTTGACAGGAAGCACCGCACCTCAGGGGTCGCCATCTTCCTCTCGATTGTTATTCCAATCGGCCTCGCTGCTGCGGCTGGTTGGTACGTCTGGCGAAACTGGAACGGAAAATTCGGACAAATCAGACTGGGAGATAATGGTTCTTCGGCATTTGATTCTGACCAGCCGTGGGTCAAGTATCCTGTCATCGCTGTTAGTGCCGTTGTTGCTGTCGTTGCTGCTATCCCGCTGGTGGCGGGCATGTTGTGGAGGACTGTGAGGGGGGCCGCGGAGAGGGCTGGGTTGTTTGGTGGTGCTGGTGGCGGTGGCTCGAGAGGCGCCTGGAGCCGGATTGGGGGAGAGAGAAGGTTCACGACGAGGGACAGCTTTGCTAGGGGGAGCTCTGATTACAGTATTGTCGATGAGGATGAGGGTGAGCTATTGGGGGATGATGATAGTGATGAGGAGCAGGTATAAAAAGACTGGCTGAGCCGGTTACGTGGGCGTTGTTTGGGTTGTGAGGTTTAGGATAAGCGTTGCTGGTAGGGGAAAAGGTGAGGCATGTGGTGTTGAGCATGATGGGGTGCGGAACAGCGTATACAAAAGTGGGAGCAGAGGTTTGATTGAGATGGCTTGAATCTTTAAATGCATTTTTTTTAAAAAAAAAAATTTTTTACAAGAAACAGTTGTCACGACATGCTGAAGCGGTTTTTCTTTCTTGGTACATACACATATACGCGAGGTTGCAAGGAAAGATTTACTTTGAGGGTATTCATTTTTATTGTGTCGTTCAATGGTCTTGTACAGGTAGTGTAGTAGTATGGAATGTGGTCTGAAGTGTTTATCCATTCATTTTGCCCTTCACTCGCCACACCCACTCATTTAAATCCTCATGAAATGGCAACACTTCTTTCTGGCCAACAGCTTTAACACCCAAGGAAGAGACCAATGAAGGATTCGCATCCATACCAATGCTATGAGACGAAGGCACCCCTAAAAGGCATAAATGATCGACACAATGGAAACAGAAAGCAAGGCGACGCTTGCGGCACAGCTTGGGATGGTTTTTTTATTTCCTTTTTTTTTTTTCTGCACCTCAATCACCACCAACTTTTCTCCCGGTTTCCTCTCACCGTTCCCGTATCCGTATATGGGCAGAGGACGGATGGAATTAGGGTAACACACTGATTAGATGGTTTGGGTGACGTAATTTCTTTTATAGCTTGTGGCAGTTGCTGCGCTGCGGTCGGGCGATGAGATGGAATCTTTGCTTGTCAACCCCCCCCCCCCCCGATTAGAGTGCCCCTTGCTTTTGAGCGGGTTTGGTACCTCCCGGGTTGTGATCCGGTCATGTTTGTTTGTAGATCACTACAAAATTCGGTCCGTCATAGGTACAGTACAGTACTTGTTGTGATTACTGAGATTCGAAACAATAACACATACATGCAACAAGAGTTTAGCTAAAATGTCGTGATATGCCATGTGTACTTTCTGGAAGACATGAATAGAGCTTGGTCTTTGGTTGTGGGATTGATCGGGTTGGATCGATTTGGTTCGTTCACAAATTGATACTTAATTGCTTCCAAACCAAACATTCTATATATCTGATAACGGGTCCGATATAGCTGCACGAGATGAATTATAGGCAAGGTAGGTAGCAATGGGATCAGTTTAACCTTGAAGAAGTATGTCAGGCATTTGTAACTTTCAGCTCAAGTAAATCATTAAGCAATTGTTCAGGCACCTTTTTTTTTGGGGGGGGGGGGGGCCAGTCCACCCATCATCATCTGATTATCCCAATGCCGTGATCCCCAGGACCGTGCCTCAACTTAACATCAAACACTTAGTCATCTACCGTGCCGTGTCGTGCGCGGCGGCGGCGTTTATATCCGAACCTACATCTGCATACCGCACATCGCATATACACACACGCTGCACGTCAAGAATCAATAGTTGTGACTTTATATCGCTTTCCTGCGCCCCATTCTTGACCAGGCAGATCTGCCGCTTTCCCGGGCATACATACATATGGCGTGAAGGAGGCCCGACAATGAGTACGTACCTATCTGCCGTAGCTCATAACACAGACCGGTCAAAGATGCCGGAATAAAAGTGCACATGCATGTATGTATGTATGTATGTATGTATGTATGTACATACTTGCGGACTGGATGTCTTTTCTAATATCGCTGCATGTGGTTGATTAATTAGAGGATAAGGTTTCACGAATAGCAGTAAAAGTTTGCCTGCTGTAAGAGATATATTACGGTGGTGGCGACGAGGAAATTGAGATTAAGGCGGTCATTGGAATCGGACTGATAACCATTGTTTCCTGTTAGCACTTTTGTACACATGTGTTTGTTAAATCATGCCAGCCCCTTTTTGGTCTTCGGAATTGCCTGAGGTTTTTCTCTTGAGTGAAGATATTTTTTCTTAACAGTTTTTTTTTTACACCTGCTCAAATCAAATTTCGTGTCTGAGTAATGAAGAAGAAAGCACACACAACTGATTGTCAGGAAGAGAGACATCAATATCAAGCCAGATATAGGAACGGCCATATACCTAGTAATGCCTTCAAGAAGTGATTACGGGAAGGCGTATGTAGTTCCGTGGTTGACATAATTACATTGTTTATGCGCAAGGCAGAGGTGTGAATTATCAACAAGGGGCATCAGGATATTTGGATATAATGCATTTTGAAGGAATCGGAGCGGAAGGCATTTCTTGATCACCGACGATCGCTCTTGTGGCAACCAAACTGCACGCCCGTCACAGTATAGTTTGTGGTGATAAACCGCCAGCAACGACACTTTTACACAAATATGTACACCACGACATGCATGTAAAACTCAAAGAGGTTACCACCATGTCTTCAGCTTTCGGGAGTGGCTTTTTTTTGGGGTCTTGATCATCCTCATATGATTTGAAAAGAAGAAAATAAAAACATCACGCTTGCAAGGTTCTCATCACATTCGCTGATTCTTCTTGGAATCTCGGGGACTTATAAAACTTTTACCTCTAATATTGTGTGATATTGTCATTGAACAATATCCACACTCATTCAAGAAATCATGAAATCACAAAAATACGAGGCAAAGAAGAAAAACAAATCGTGAAAACCCGTCCGTCCATCCGTCCACCACCCAACGATCTAGATTTCAAATCTAAATCATACGTTATCGATTGCACTACTGACCAGCCAAAAAAAAAAAAAAAATGAATAGTTTTTAAACCAAGGAAAAAAAAAAAAAAAAAAAAAAAAAAAAGAAAAAGAAAAAGAAAAAGAAAAAGAAAAGAAACGTTCAATCCCCGTTTTCGTTCCACACTCGGTCGGTCCGACATCAAATTCAATAGACATGTAAACTATCAAAACCAATAAACTTGTTAATCCTAAATCTTTTTTTTTTCTTCTGCTTTTTTGTCTCTCTATTTTTTTTAGAAGGGGGGGGGGGGGTTGATTTTCAAATGATACCGAGGTATGTAATGTAAAATAAGCAAAAAAAAAAAAAAATTGGATTCAAAAAAACTTCTTTTCATTTTTTGGACATTTTTAATAAATCTTCTTTTTTTTTTACTTGTTCTTCGTAAGTACTGTATTGAAGGTCTAAGCAACCTTACACAACAAACAAACACACAAACACACACACACCCCCCTCCCCCGTCCCTTCCCTACCCTTCCTTTCCTCCTCCCCCCCCCTCCCCCCCCACCCAACTCCATTCTCACAGTGATTTTCCTCAACAACTAGGTAGTATAGTATGGATCTTCTCCAGTCTATCCGGTGATGATCATACCGGGGGGTTGTTCTTCGCGGGAACCCGGGACAGTGCGAGTTGGGATAAAAAAAAAAGAAAAAGTGCCTCCTGGCCTTATTAAGCGGCATATATCACTTAACTACCCTTTGTGGAACCTTTCCCTTCCTCACACACACTCCCCGATTCGTCCCATCTCCCCCCCCCCCCCATTTCCCCATCTCCGCAAAAGTACGCACCCCACGACAGGGAAAGCACAGAACATCATCTGAACCCGTCGGCGGCAGTGCAGAGGGTAAACTAGCCAGGGGTTATCTCGCGCCGGTGGATGAACCTTCTCTCCACCTGAACATGCACTAATTATGTAGTCTCCGTAGTACACAATATCCCCGGGTCGAGGTGGCGTTCGGCGACCATCCCGGAACCAAACGATACCACTGCCCTGAAGGTTTCTTTTTTTTTTTTTTTTTTTTTTTTTTTTTTAATAAACAATCATGATTATTTTTATCTTACCGTCGTGAACGTTATCCGTTAGTTAATTACATGCCCCATAAACACCGAAACGGTTTCTTTTTTAATATTCAACACCTCCCTTCCCAGCCTCTGTTGCATAAAGTTCTCACGAGTTTCTCGCTCGATGATAGCGTTCAAAGATTTCTAGATAGAAATTGTCACAAGAAGATGAACAAGTCGTAATTGGAAACCCCCACCCATACAGAGTCATTATCGTAGCATCATTTAGGCAAAGAAAGAAGCTCCAAGAAAAAACATGAAAAAAAGGTCTTATTCTTTGCCATACTTGCTAGCAGTCTCAAGTGAATCTGCAGAATGCAAAAATAACCCCTCCCTAAAAAAAAAATTAATAATTAAAAAAAAATTAATAAGCAGTTGCACAAGCATTTGAAAGTAACCGTGACGGTGACAAAAAGTTCTTGAGAAACGCACGGGGTGGGGGGTCCGGGCGCCCACCGTCCACCGTCCACCGCTGGCTGCTACTGCTCCTGTTGGCCCCTTGCTGTAGTTCCAACGTCTTGAGAAAAAATGTCTCCTTGAGACCGGTGACTAGCGGTGCCGAGCGTCGCAAATGCTTACATGCAATATGTACGATCTGCAGGTC
The DNA here is from genome assembly GCA_033576145.1 of Cladorrhinum samala. Lineage (NCBI taxonomy): Eukaryota > Fungi > Ascomycota > Sordariomycetes > Sordariales > Podosporaceae > Cladorrhinum > Cladorrhinum samala. The sequence continues at coordinate 133,227 of MU864998.1, read as the reverse complement.
CAGTTTAGCTATGCATGTATGCAGCGTAGCATTGTAATTGGCCCGGTTTTTGTGATAACACCCGCCCCCCAAAATCACGTCGCTCGTGTCACACTTCCACTTCCGAAGTGTGGTGGATGTGCGTGTGTATGTGTGACAGAGACTGAAAAGGGAAGAGAAGATCCATGGGTAAAAAGAGGGGCAAGTGCGCAAAAACTGTTGAAGAGAAAAGAAAAAGAGTTCAAGACTACTATCGCTAATAAATGGTAATATATGGGATAAAAATAAAAATAAAAGGAATCAACGCTCATCGTGGGATGCCAATGTATAATAAGTACTCCTTCCAATTTATATACAAAAAAAAATGATAATCTGAAAATGCTTTTTGAGTTACCCTTCCCAACGCCATGCAAGTTTTGTGCAAGGAAAAAAAAAAAAAAAGGGATTGCTCCCTGCTAATGTAACAAACAGAATAGAAAAACACCGCTGATGAGGCACAATTGTCGTGAGATTACAAGAATCGTGATGTTGTATAAATGCAGTTTGAAAGGGGCTGGCCGCGCAAGTGAGGTTCACAGTGGTCGCGGCGGTGAGGAAAGGTTTCAGCTGCGCCGCATGCGATTCCAAATTCGCTTCATGACTCCTTTTTCGGTTGTTGCGTTGGGGTTCCAATGATCAACCCCAACCCACTTCTCAAGGCTGTCCTTGTGAAGCCCTCCTTCTCGAAGATCTACCGCCCGAGCATCCATAGTTGGCGAAGTCATAGGAACCGTAGTTCTGCGAGCGTGTTGCTGGACATTTTGCTGCCTCTGTTGCCATCCATAAATCTCATCTTCGTGTGCTCGAAGGTCGGGCCTCGTCAACGTCATGCGCAATGTCATTTCGCGGGAAGAGGCTGGGGCCTGAGCGTAGCTACTGCTCTCCGATATCTTGGCACCAAAGTCTCGTCCGTAAGAGGGGTCCGCTAACGCGGCGTTACCAAAGCGGGCTGGGCGAAGACCACCTGGCTTGTTCTCAAGCCCTTCGGGAGTCTTGGGGGAATCGGGGTCCGCAAGTGAAAACTCGTCGCTATCGAGCGATACGTTCTCGTCATCCTCGTCGCCGTCGACAAGAAATGAGCCTATATTCGGCGTGTCTTCTACCAATCCGTGGGGCGATGTCGGCGAGAGAATATCTGCTGATGGGAATCCGAACTGAACCGCTTCATCAAACTTCTGTGGTGAAGCCAAGTAAACCCGTAACTTTAATCGTGCTTCGGGATCCTGGTAATGCGCTGCGGCTGGGTCGATGGCTGTTATTGATTCTTGGGCGATATGCTTGGACGTTATCAAGGAGAGTGCTCGAGATTTGCGTCTGGAGTGCTGATGCACCGCATGACCGGAACCGCTATTCGATGGGCTGTGCCTCGGAGTGGATGGTGCAGTCGCTGCGTGGTTGGTACCGGGTCTGCTCAACGAAAGGGATGCTCTGCCAAACGGAAGTTTTGATATGGATAGGTGCCGACGAAACGAAGGTCTCTGTTTAGATTGTGACGGAACGCCTTCTCGAAGGTTTGCGTGGTAATCGTCCAGGAAAAGACGCAGATCAAGGTCCTCGTCATCGTCTAACCAGCGGAAGCTGTCATAAATTGACTGGTGTGTTGGTTCGCCATGGGCCTGCCGTCCGGCATCGTTTCTGAAGCTGAAGTGCGAGTCCATGCTGGTTGGTCGCGCTGATGGTGGTGGCCTAAGAGTGTCGACGGGTGACTCCAATTCTCCACTGTTGAGCAGTTGGTTTAGTTTATGAACAGCTTCGTCCGCCGCGTCCAGGATTACACTGGCACGCAGGCGTCTGGCAAGATCAACCTGTTGCTCCCGGCTGAGCTCTTCCTCGTGCGTCGCCTCCGACGGAGCAACGTATGAGGGAGACGAATCGGATGTCGAGGAGTGAGGCCCAAGCACCGATCCCCGACGGATGATTCCACTGACAAACTGCTCTGATAGGTTACGCTCCTGGCGAGGCTTCCGGCGCCTGAAGTTTGAGATGTCGTCGTAATGCTGAGAGATGCCGTCAACCAGTCCGGACTCTTGGGCGAACCGAAGCCGCTCGAGAGTTGAGAAGTACTAAACGGAGAGAAAATTTAGCGTCGAAGCTCTTTTGGGGGGGGGGGATTGGTATGTGATTATAAACAGAGAAGCAACTTCGGCGAGCTCATCACGCCCTCATCCCCGCGATCCATGGCTTAATAAGGCCAAGCAGGTGAACCTATCTGTTCCTGCCGTTGGCTTGGCTCCAGCAGGGGGATAGGGGGAGAGGGGTTCATTGGCAGGCCAGTCTAAATGCAGACGTGGGACCTGCATGTGCTGAGCACCCAAGGGCCAAAACGCCTGCCCGCGGTGAAGCTGCAGTGCCATGGCACCCCCTCCCTAGCTTGCATTCGAGTGTGATTTCTCAGGCACAATATTGCTCCCACTTGGTGGCATCCACACTTGGAGGGGAAATACGGTTAGGGAAAGGCAATAAAGACACCGACGAATTGGCTTCCTAGAGCGCAATCCGAAAAGGGTGTGCAGAAGGACCGCTAGCGCAGAAAATATTGAGCCCCCATTGGAGCTGCCCATGCAATCACTCCGGTTGGTTCATGCTCGAGGAGGGAAGCGCTGAGGAAGAGTCGGAAATGCCTAGAATGGTAATTCGAAACCTCGAAATCCTGGCGAGATACCCATCGGCTTTCGTTTTGAGGCATGAAAAGAGCTTGAACAATTTCATCCTCATTTTCGTGCCCTCACCCGCCGAGCAAATCAGACACGTGGGTTGGGGCGTGGAGAACGCGTGAGAGTGACATTGCGGGAAAAACAATCAAACGCAGGCGGAATCCCATTGGGTGTGGGCATGTGCTGGAAAGTGTGAATTCATTTGCATCATCTCTCGCACTTGCGGCAAGCCAATGGCGGCTCATTCTCAGATTCGGCTGGGCACAACGAACGCGGGTACCTTATCTCTCGCGGCTAGGTAAGGGTAGTGGGAGCGCTTGAAGTGGAGGTTTAAAAAGTAAAATGCTTGTTTTGTACACACCTTTCGCTGAATTGCCAGCGGCAACGCTTCAAACTCGTCTCGTGACATTTGGGGGACAGCTGCTGCTGCTGCTGCTGCCTGTGCCTGTGCCTGAAGCTTTTGGATGCTGTTCGATCTCGAATGTCCCGGTCGCTTTGCGCTAGCCCTCATACCGGGCAAGTCTAGCGAGCGACGCCCGCAGAGCCTCAATGTTTGCATGTTGGATGGTGACTGGTTCCTTCTTCCCCAGCGTGAGAATGAGCGTCCGTGTTTCGCTGTCTGGGGGCGTGATGGTGTCTGTTCTGCCGAAGCGCAAGCAAAATTGTCATAGTACTCTGTTGTTATTGGCGTTGGCGGGGGAAGCTGATCCGTAGGGCCATCGTATGTTGGGCCGGGCATGGTGGTGTGCGTCTCGTCGCTGTCGGTGTCGCTGCTTGGGCCGGGAGACGACCATACGCTGGAGGCGACGCTGGACGTCGAGGCCGTCGGAGAGAGGAAGAATGTATAGAACAGGGTCTGAGCGTGAGAGTTGGTGGTGGTGGTGGTGGTGGTGGTGATAGTATTAGAATTAGAATTATAAAAACACTGCCTGTCGTAGTAGTAGTTGTCGTAGCTAATGCCGTTGGCGTCGTTGTGTGGTGCTGAGTGATTCCCTGACTGATCGTCGTCCTTGGAGACACTTGGGTTGAAGAAAGGGAGTTGCAGACTGGTAGAGGGGGTCGAGGGTCTTGTTAGGAATGAGAGTGACAAGAATGGATCGCAGAGGTGATCCCTTGATTCATCCCCATCGCCCGCGTCGCCCTGTGAGTGGAAGCCCTCCTCGTCTTCTGCGGCAGAGTGGGCAGTTGCCAGGGGCGCCTTGCCGTCCATCTCGCTACTGGATGCCGCTCCAAGACCACTACCACCGACACTGCGATGTTCCCTGTTGCCCATTTTCCGGGGTCCAGAGACTCCAGTCACTCAGTTGGCGGAAGTGGGACCCGGAAACCCCTGCCTGGGGATTGTCGTCCCTTTCCCTAACCAGCCTTTTGGAAGACCGCTCAGGAACTCACTGCCATGAGGGAAAAGTACCGATAGGTGCCCACTCAAAATGGGAATGTCATCGTCCAATGGATAAAAAAGTACTGGGGGGGGGGGGCGAGTCTGTGCAGGTATAAAGTTGGTCAAGCAATGCTTAATGCAGACCGGAACTTGGAATGCGGCAGCGAATTGGTTGTTGGTTTTGAAGTAAACGGGCCGGGCGCAGATCGACAAAAATCCTCATTAATTATGCCGTGACGGGCTAATGTCGATGAATAAGATGAGATTCTGGAAATTCCAGATTAGATCATGTCTGGGAAAACCGCTTCTCTTATCAGCCCTTGGGGTGCCGGCCACTTCACACACAACCGGGAGAGTTCCTTCCAACTGATGCCGGCGCGGTTTCAGCAAACGCAGCAATCCGTGAGGGGGTCGTACGCATCATCCATTGAGGCCCGACCCCCTCCTTCCGTTCGCATCCCAAAAACACCTTCTCCAGAACCTTGGAATTCGGATCCGGCATCGCTAGAATTTCTGGAGCTCTGCCTCTTCTGTGCATGCATGTGGTGTTGTGGCACAGGCAGTGATTAAGGGCACAACCAGAAGGATAACTCGACGCGTTGAAGGTCCATGTATTGGTGGGCTGAGATTGGTTATCAATTGGATCGCTAATAAAATAAATAAACCTCTCCCTCCGCGCTCCGCGTACACGGCAGAATATCAACTGACTTTAACCTCTGGGCTAAGGCGGCATAATAATAATATTTTGAGCCCTTCCCGGCTTTGACCAACAACGAGATCCAATCTCATCACATGTCTCGGACGAGACTGCGAAATGCGACTGAGAAAGCGAACACCGCCCTCGCCTGAACGCTGCGCTGAATAACCTGCATGATTTATGCAGCTCTCACGCGTCCTGCAGAAGTAGAAAAAAACTTATTCACAAAGTAAACAAGACTGGATGAGTTGTCATTGGGATTGTGGGGTTCCGGAATCCTCTAGGAATTTTTCGAATCCAGCGAACCCACCGTTTCAGGACTACCAAAAGCTCTCCAATGCGGGCGATTGGTGGATTGACCGCCTAATGCAAGGGGCCCCCGCCAACCCCTGCTTGGCTTCTCAGATCTTTCTTCCAGAAGCACAAATGGAAACAGACCACCAGAGATTCGCGACGCCCAGATCACGGAATTGGGCGTCCACCATCCCCTCGACTCCAGATCCCGTGGCTCGATCTTCCGCACGTCAACATGTGTCGATTGAGCTAGTATTGGAATCCCCTCCTGCCCCTTAACCCCGCAGTATGACTGCATCGATCTCGAACGTCGGAATGTGACTTCGTTTGCGAATAATTTTTTTTTTTTTTTTGAAACAGTGGCCATTTTTGTTTTCACAAAGCACTGCAACCCGCATCCTTCGCCGCACCCATGGACCTTTTTCTCGCCTGTTTCGTCTCCATAATCGGCTCTGCAATAGTACAAAAAACGATCAATGGAGCATACCGCTTTTCCCTGAGCGCCAATACGTCTGCTCCACCTCCAGCGTCGTTTTTACCACGTTCTGGATGGCCATGAACCCCCAAATGGACCCTAGACAGCCACGGGGGCTCCGGTGGGCTGGTACGGCTCGGTCGACCGATCGTTTTACGTACACTAGCTAGAAACACGAAGATAACACAGTGCACATTTACTTACTACCATCTGATGGACCTACGTACTGCGGATAGGTGCGAGTGGATTACTATGTGCAGTCGTTCATTTATTCGGCACATGCAGCTCCGGGGACCTGCATCCGCGACAGTCGCACAACTGTGCTCATGTGTCGGGCCGCCTCGAGTTGCCCGGACTGGAAAGGAGCTAATTCCAAAACACGCGTATGTGAGATTCAACAGATCACCCCAATGTCTGTTGTGGATTCACCGACATTGGCCACCCGTCTTTTGTGCGCGGCGGTCCAGGGGACGTGCTCCGAGGCCAGAGGAGACGGGATTGCCAAAAGCGCCGTGCGGTGTGATTCAATATACATAGAGTAGTTTACGGAACACCCCGTCGTGTTGCCAGGCTGAAGTCAGGGATCTTCCGGAACCGAGCAGCCCGTTTCATCGTCGGTGTTTCTTTGGCGGTGAGATGAGCACGACAGGGAGAGGCAGGGACCAGGTCAACGGGCTACAGCGGGGCCGTTCCGTGAATGCCGCGCCGTACGGGGAAATTGACTCTCAATCTCGGGGGTGGGGGCGTCCCTTGGGACCACTTTCGGCCTCTTGGGTGAGCCATCCTATTTGCTGCTATTTCGAATCTTCTACGGCCGTGCGTCTGGAACGCTCAGCTTTTCAAAATGAAGAAGAGCATCAATTCCCACAGTGTGTCAAGTGCACAGTGGGTGGATTGTTGACGATCACGAGACGGTTTGCACATGCAAGGCAAGAACTTTATTAGTGGTGCAAGGCATCATGGATCGTTGCGGCGATCCAGCCTGGCCCAATCAGAAAACGGCGTCACACTGCCAAGAAATAACGTCCTAATCCATCAAAGATCGTCTTGTTGTTGCTGAGGATTCACTCCAGTCTACAGCTCCTTCCCAAAAACCAAGGGGGGAGCGTTTTTGAAGGTTTCGAATTGTCGATGCCAACCGGAATGGTGCCTAGCACCTTCACTGTTTGCATTCTGCATCCTGCTCTTACACACGCACCTATCGCTCTACCATCCTCCGTATTTGCCAATCTTCAGATGAGCCCTGTATGTCTGTCTTGCAAAACCATTACGGTGCCGGCTGCCATGGCAAAACGGCACCGCTTCCCAAAACTGCAAGAATCCTGGCTTCAGCACCCGCCACGCAAGTAAACGCTTAAACCCCCCCCCCCCCTTTATCTCAATGACGTCTTGCCCTCAGGCGATTGAGTGGGGGGACAGAAGAATCAACAGGGCCGTGATATTCGTACACCTTGTTTCTCCTTGTCACGCCCAGTGACGGCAGGAGGCTGGCAGGTCGACTTGCCCATTTTTGCGTGTCATGGGACTCATACGATCAGGCAAGACATTCCTCCCAACCCACCTCATCCACGAGGAAGATCAAAAAGGAATTGTGGCACCAAGCAGCCAGCGATTGAGCCAGAGAGTTTGGCTTCTTATTGCCTAGGTAGATTTGTTTGAAGAGTTGTGCGGAAGTGCTCCGGCTCCTTTACCACGTCCGCTTTTTATACATAATACTGCGTTCGGATCAGAAACAATAAATTTATGACTACTACAACAAGAAATTATGAACACTTACAGGGGGGGGGAATACTGTTATCCGCAAGCCCGCAAGTCAACCTTTGGCGTCGTCTCAAAGTCATCATTGACGCCCCCCCCCCCCCCGAGCAGCACTGTCTGGTTGCGAACCATGACTCCTGCCTCGAACAGACTTTGGCTCGCACCTAAAAATACCCACGAGATCTCCTGGGGTAATTGAAATGGGGGTGTGCCAAGCAAACTGCCTTTTTCTCAGTCTTCCTGGTCTTCGTCAGTTTTATATTCACCAAGGCTTCGAACCAGTCAAAACATTGGATGAGTCACCGAGGAGGAGAGCTTTATCCATGTACTAATGGACTAAGCCTTTGACAGGAGAATCATCCTCTTCATGAAGCGAGTCGAGTTCCAACTTGGGGTTGGTCAGGCATCATGACAGGCTTCATAGTCATGAACTGGCGGACAAGAGGATCGTGCCGAGCGTTCTTCCAGTCAGTTGATACTGCGCAAATGTATGAACCGCCAAGCTTGGCCAGTTCTCAATCACGGTATTCGCGCCACTTACTCACAACGATAGACCAAGTACGTTTTACAGATCGCCATGGTCGCGGAAGCATGGCCCTCAGGTACATCGGTGATAAACCATGATACAAAGGCTCGAGGAAATATAAAACATCATCAAGCTTCGCCATGCTCCCCCCCCCCCCCCAAAAAAAAAAAAAAAAAAAAAAAAAAAAAAAAAAACCCCCGGACAACCAACCACAAAATAAACCCACACAAAGAAAAGCCGCCCAAAAAATGTTGGGGAGAGTA
>MU864998.1:105289-125151 GCA_033576145.1 Cladorrhinum samala | reverse complement strand
TTTTTTTTTTTTATAAAATATAAAACCCAAAAAAAACCCCCTAAAAACTTTTTATTTTTATTTTTTTTTTACCCCCCCCCCCCCCCCCCCCCCCCCCCCCCCCCACCCAAAAAAAAAAAAAAAAAAAAAAAAAAAAAAAAAAAAACCGGCTCTACAAGAAGCAAAAGTTTCACCAAGACAATGAAAGGCAGACCAAAAATTGTTCGCTATGATCTCGATCAAATCCAACCCAACCCAAGTCAACAAGAAGAATGAATAGAACAAAGCCCCATTTTTTACCTTTTGTTTCATCCCATCAAACCAGATTTTCGACTCCTTCCTACCCCTCACACCGTAATCTCATGTACCTCCTAAATAAGCCAAAAAGAAAACGGAGATATATTATATGAAAAAAAAAAAAAAAAAGGTCCGGGTGTATGCGTTGCGCGAGATGGAATGGGGTAAGGGGTCGTTCACTTGTACTCCTGAGCGCCTGATGAAAGCGCCTGAGGATAAATGCTGGCAAAGCTTCAGTTCTTCTGAACAGAGCCATCCCAAAGAAAGCCCAACCCACGCTCTTCCCCATTTGATCCTACCCACCGCGATCTCCGACTTCAACCGAACGCTGTTAAGATCATGTAGGAAGGTGCGCGTAGCACAAGAATCTGTATTTACAAAGGCTTCCCGCCAATGAAGTCAGACCATCTGCGGACCTCAGAAGGGATTCCCTCCGGGCGGGGCAGCTTCTCAGCCATGCATTGCGCAAAGAGGATGGCGGTCTATAATAGATGTTAGCGAGATTTGACATGCCATTATGTGATGTATAAAAAAAAAAAACTAACCTGAGGTTCCATAAACAAGGGCACGCCAAAGTCGACGGCATTGCGGCGCATGACGTAGTCGACATCCATCACAGTTTTGCCACGAGCACGGGCAAGATTGAAGACACCGCGGATGTTGTATTTCGCAAAGACTTCCCGGAGGGCTCGCTTGTCCTCTTTGGGGAACTCAATGATCTCGACGTTGACCTTGTGCTTTGGTCTCGTTTCCAAATACTCCTTGACCTCTGCATCGGCTGCATAGAGCTTGTAGTTCAAAGGGGCGAGGTGGTCGACAACCTGAGAAAGCCAAGGCTTGCTAAGCTCACCGCCAAACAAGAGACCTTCGCCGGGCTCAGGAACGCGGAAGTTCATTGCCGACTGAACTGAAGTCCAGTATGCCTCGACGAGATCTTTTCCAAAGCAAGCCATCTCGCCAGTGGATGCCATCTCGACGCCGAGGAACGGATCAGCACCTGCCAAACGAGTCCACGAAAACTGTGGCACTTTGGTCGCAAGATAATCGCTGCACATGGATTAGCTTACAGGTAATTAGGTCAATGAAGAGAGAAAACTTACCGCTTGACGGCCATAAGGTCTGTGGGCTGAGGAATGTCCTTGCCAACGAGGGCCTTGGTGGCAACATCGATGAAGTTGGTACCAAGAACCTTGCTAACAAATGGGAAGGAGCGCGAAGCCCGGAGGTTGCATTCGATGACCTTCAGAACTGGAGCTCCTCCATCGGGATTATCGGCCTTGATAATCTGCATGTTGAATGGACCGCTGATGTTCCAAGCTTTCGCGACCTTTTTAGCGATCTCTTTGAGTCGGTCCATCGTATCTTGATCCAGAGACACAGGGGGAAGAACAAGAGTAGCATCTCCGGAATGAACACCGGCTTGCTCAACATGTTCACTGACTGCATGGATGATCAGCTCACCCTTGGAGGCGACGCCATCCACGTCAATCTCCTGAGCACCCTCGATAAACTTGCTGATGACAACGGGGTGATCAGGGGATACGTTTGAGGCGGCCTCCAGCTTGTCCTTAAGATCCTCCTTGTTGTAAATCACAGTCATGGCAGCGCCAGAAAGGACATAACTAGGGCGAACCAAGACGGGATATCCGACCTCCGTAGCAAACTTCTCCGCATCCTCAACAGAAACAAGCTCTTTCCAAGCAGGCTGGTCCACACCGATGCTGTCGAGGATCTCAGAAAATTTCTGTCTATCTTCGGCTTTATCGATATCCAACGGGTCAGTTCCCAGAACATTGGCATCTTTGTTTAAGCGCAGGGCAATGTTCTGGGGCAACTGTCCGCCAACGGACACGACGACACCACTAGCATTTTCCAATTCGTAGATATCCATGACACGTTCATAGCTCAGCTCCTCGAAATAGAGCTTATCAGCAACCTCAGTATCGGTGGAGAAAGTTTCGGGATTGAACTGTGTGTGACATGTTAGCATCAATCTTGAAGCAATAACACAAAACACCAAAAAAAAAAAAAAAAAGGAAAAAAGGAAAAAAAAAAAAAAAAAGAAAAGAAAGACGGATGCCAGGCGCAAAGTCCACTTGGCAGTACCTGACGAGGTTCAGACGGCGTATTACCGTTGTCACTTCTTGAACAGGGAAAGGCGACTTCTCAGATAGTGAAGGGCAAACCTCTCAAAGTCCGCCTGAAAAAACCATAAACTGGTTTATGGCTGGAGGCCGGGCGCATTCATTGTTGTAACTCCTCGAACAATGAAGGACAACTTCTCGAATGTGTAAAGTAGTTTTCCGGAGTCCATTGACATATTGCGGAAAGGGGGGGGGGGAGAGCAGGGATGGGCTTATGGGTTGTAACTTTCTTGAATAACGAAAGTTGAAAGCCCCCTCTTCCTTCGCCCAAACGACTGGGGGGTTACATTTACGTGAAGATTCAGAAAATGGTCTTGCACTTACATTAATCATGACAGTCTTCTCGCCCATCTTTCTGAGAGCCTGAGTGGCACTGACAGCACACCAATCGAATTCAACAGAGCTGCCGATACGATAAACACCGCTTCCAAGAATGACAGTGCCCTTGTCCTCAAATGTAATGTCGTGAGTGGAAGCATTGTAGGTAGTATAAAGATAGTTGGTGTCGGCAGGGAACTCGGCAGCAAGGGTATCAATCTTCTTGACCCACGGTCTGATGCCGAACTCCTTTCTGCGAGCGCGAACCTCATCCTCGGTGCTGTCGACGGCCTTGGCAATCTGCTTGTCAGAGAAACCCATCTTCTTAGCCTTGAGGACGTGTTCCTTCTTGAGCGCCTGAAGGCTGCCAATCTGCTGGAGCTCCTTGGTGCAGTTGACGATGTTCTCAAGCTTGTATAAGAACCACTTGTCAATTTTGGTGAGATCATGAACCTTGTCAACAGAGTAGTTCTCGTGGAGCATAGCTTGGCCAACAGCCAACCACCGACGGTCGGTGGGGTTCTGGAGCTCGAAGTCGAGATCATCAAACTTGGCGCCCTGGAAGCCGACAAAGTTGGGATCAACCTGTCTGATAGCCTTCTGGAAGGACTCCTCAAATGTACGGCCAATAGCCATAACCTCACCGACTGATTTCATCGCACTACCAATGTCGCGCTTGACATGCTGGAATTTGGAAAGATCCCACCTGGGAATCTTGGTGACGATATAATCCAGGGAAGGCTCAAAGTTGGCCGTGGTGGTCTTGGTGACGGCGTTGGGGAGCTCAGGCAAGCTGTGACCCAGGCCGATCTTGGCAGCGGTATAAGCCAAGGGGTAACCGGTAGCCTTGGAGGCCAAGGCGGAAGAGCGTGAGAGACGGGCGTTGACCTCAATGACTCTGTAGTCCAATCCGTCAGGCTGGAGAGCATACTGAACGTTGCACTCGCCAACAACGCCCAAGTGACGAACGATCTTGATGGCAGCAGAGCGGAGCATGTGGTACTCCTCGTCACTCAATGTTTGACTGGGGGCCACGACGATGGAGTCACCAGTGTGGATACCAAGAGGGTCGAAGTTCTCCATGTTGCACACGGTAATGCAGTTGTTGTTGGCGTCACGGACGACCTCGTACTCGACTTCCTTCCAGCCCTTGAGAGACTTCTCAACCAGAATCTGGGGGGAGAGAGTCAGGGATCGGGCGGCCATGTTGCGCAACTCCTCCTCGTTGTTGGCGAAGCCAGAACCAAGACCGCCGAGCGCATAGGCGGCACGAACAATGATGGGGTAACCAATCTTGTTCGCAGCATCCAGCGCCTCATCGACAGTGTTGACGGCAATCGATTTCGCGATGGGGATGTTGATCTCCTCGAGGGCCTTGGCGAACAGATCTCTGTCCTCACTGAGCTCCAACGTCCTCACGCTGGTACCCAAGACTCTGACACCATACTTCTCGAACAGGCCTAGCTTTTGCATTTGAACACCGAGATTGAGGGCCGTCTGGCCACCGAAGGAAAGGAAGATGCCATCGGGCTTCTCCTTCTTGATCACATACTCGACATACTCGGGTGTGACGGGAAGGTAGTAGACCTCATCGGCAAGGGAGTGGTTCGTCTGAATGGTAGCAATATTAGGATTAATGAGCACTGAGGCAACGCCGGCTTCCTTTAGTGCCTTGAGCGCCTGGGATCCTGTTGGTGTATGGGCGCATGGTCAGTCCTGGGCTCCATTGAAGTTGCTGGTCGTGTGACTCATAGTTCACGATACTCATCCGCACACTCATCGCCTGGGGTTCGAAATCGCAAGAGAAATAGACATACCGGAGTAGTCGAACTCTCCAGCCTGGCCAATGGCAAGACCACCACTACCAATGACAAGCACCTTCTTGACATCGACAAACTCTTTTGGTTTTACGACGCTGCTCTGGATGTAGGCCTTGGTGTTTGGGGCCGACTGGGCGCCAGCGCTCGCGCAGCGGGCGGACCTGGAGAAGAAGCGCCTCTGAGCAAGCTGGGAGAGTGGTGACTCGGTCTGGCTGCGGAAGACGGTAGTATGAGCACCAGCAGAGGTTATCGGCCTCAACTGACTGGGTGCGACGGGGACACGCCGACCATGTCTAAGCAGTGCAGGGGCACGTCCTGCCTTATACACGGTCGACAGCATTATGAACGACGAAGGGCTGTGAGTGTGGTGGTTTCGCTCAGCGAGGCCTGCGTTGTTCTCTCGGGCAGTGGTGCAGTGTCTCCTCGTACGATGCCAGTGGGAATACTGCAGGCCGGCGGGCTCGTCTTTATCAGTGGGAGAGCTGAAGGGAGGATGGGAATTCGAGCTCGCTCCGAGTCGGCATCTCGATTTCATACAAATAGATAAAAAGATCGGCCACTGTGGGGAAGCACCCTGGCCGATAAGCGATAACGCTCTGTGACTCTTTCTCGGTGACCCTCCAGCAGCGTGCCCCTGCAAGACCCAAGACAAAATTTTCCAAAATGCTGGCTGGTCCCTTTCCGACTCCGGACATGAAATTTTTGGTATGGCGCCCACCGCCGCTAGAAACTGTTTGATATGTGTTCCATCACGCAGACTAGATCGAAGCGTTGCGAGTGTCCATTCCTCGTCGAATCCGTTGTCATTGAATAATTGCCATGATGCCTTCAGCAATTGATTACACGTGTATTCGACCCCTTCATATATCCTAAACTTTGATCCAAAAATCAGTCAACAATCCGATAAGAAAAAAAAATACCCCGCAGTTGCGTGTGGGCTTGTACTTGTAAGGATGTTTGTTTTCGTACGTATAGTGTAAATACCTGGATGAAGATGATTGGCCAATGCCGACAGGACTGAGCCTGTCAACGGTAAAAGGACGCGGGGTCGATCCCGGCGCAAGTGGGAATTGCACAATCGTATCTCCACAAGCCTGACTCACACAAATACACAGATTTTTTGACAAAAAACTACATCGACAGTTTGTTGAGAGCGTATCTGCTCTCAGGCGGATGGGTGGGTTAGACTGTCATGATTAACGCAAGTGCAAGATCACTCTATGCATCTTATATGTAAAGCAACCCCCCCAAAAGAGAAATAAAAGATCAAAATTCTACATTGTTAGATCTTTCCGAAAGTTTTTAAACATTTAAGGTACTACTGCGTACTTGCCTAAATAGAAAATAACCTTCCAATGGCATCTTGGGATCTCCAGTCCCTGGTCCTTGGCTCCGTTTTGGCAGGCAATGACATCATGCGTCGCTCTAGATTCAACGTAAAGAACATGACAAGCATCTTGATGAACCGTCAATAAGCTTCTTTTATGATGTTCCATTACAGAGCACGAGCCACGCGGTGAGATCTCGTCAGTTACAACGAGAGACATTTTATTGACCATCGAGTGATCAATATGAAAAAAAAAAAATTGAAAAAAAACGGCCATGAGTTCAGTGCCTTCATTAGTTGACCCTAACCCTTAATTGTGCGTCCTCGATCATAACCCGAACCCTGCTCCTCACCCCAGAAACCACCGACAGGCACGCCCTCCTGCATCTGGGCAACCAAATCCCGTAATCACAACTGTCAACCTCAACTTTAAACGAACGTTGAGGCACACTTTTGCCACCTGAACCATCTTTAGGCCTGCAGCCAACCGCAGCGCTGCATTACCGTCGCAGTTTAAATCAACTATGTGAGATAACAAACTCGACCGGCTTTTGATGCACCCAACTCCCATCTAAATTGCGGCGAGCTATGAACGATGATCCGGGCCCGAGCTCCGCGGCCCGGCAGCATCCCAACACAACAGCAACAACACCACCGCTATCGCCTGAAGATGGAAACGATGCGCCAACGGATAATGATGTACAAGAGAGACAGCGCAAGGGACTCGAGACGAAGCTGAAGTTCATGACCCATCTCCAACGGAGTCTCGATCTGCTAGTCTTTGTATACATCAGCACCCTGTACTACATGGAGTAAGGCTGGCCGCTCACAACCTCTCACAACCTAAGCGCGCACCACGTCTCCCGACAGTCCGGACTGACATGCAATTACACAGGTGCTCCTTTGCGCGGTTTTTGCTCCGTATGATTCCACACTACGTCCTCTTGACCCCGAAGGAAGGGCTCCTCCTCCCCGCCCAGCGAGTTCACGTCCTCGTCGTATTCGGCCCCGCCATCATTTGCGTCCTGTGCCACATATTCTTTGCGCTTCCCGAGGCCAGCGAGGCCGCGCGCGGATACCTCCACGGCGGCGTGTTTATGGATTTTATTGGGCAGGAGCCGCCACGGTCCAGGCTGTCCCTCTTATTTTATGATGCGGTTATACTTGCCCTGCAGTGCCTGATGCTTGCAGTGCATCAGGACCGGGAGAGACTGAAGAAGGCTGTCTCGCCGTCGTTGAGGGCTCTTGTTCCAGGAACGGACGCGGAATTAGGGTTGGAAAGCTCAAACCAGGACCATGATGCAGAGGAGCGTGGGGTTCTGAGAGATCAGACTTTTGCCGTGGATAACGAGGGTATCGAGCTTCAACCCCTGAGCGGTGAAAATAGTGCGGCAGACGAGGAGGAGCGAGCGCGAACGACGGGTCCATATGCATCAGTCACTACCAGTGCTGATATGCTGGACATCATGAGGTCTGGGAATGCTGTCTTGTCCAATTTTCACATCCCCCACGCCATACGATCCGTTGGGAGCGGTGTTCAGAACACTGCAGCCTATTCGTTAAGAAGTTTTGGGTATAATGCCACTCTTGCAGCCCTCGCTGCGGAAAGAAGAAGCAGACTTATAAGGCCACAACAGGGACAGGGGTAAATTTTATGACAGAATACTATCCAGCGTTTGATTCTTTTGAAATATTTTTCGGGGGTGTTTTTTTTTTTATTGGAGCACTTATACCAGGTCTCTTCTGTACCGGTCTATCATGCTACCTTTCTGCCAATATTACCAACGCCAGTGCCCTTAACCGTAACCAACAAATCCCCACGATTATCTTCATCATCGTCCACATCTCTTATGCCCCATCTACTTGCCCCAAAAGCTTTCAAATCTCTCGCCAACACTACTGTTTCCTCCCTCCCTAACACATCTCTTCCCACCCTTAACCTACCCACATCCTCAGAGCCCATAGCCATCAACGTAAGCACCGTGGGCGCCGCAGCGGCAGTCACGCATCCACCCTGCGAAATCATCTCCAACAACTGATGCGCGCACCTCGTACCAATATCCTCAGGCGTCACTCCTCCCTCAGGCGGCGCGACCACGTCGGCCGAGAACAAAACCCCATCCGCACTAGACTCGGCCACCAAGCTCAACCCAAACCCGATGCCAATCTTCCTTTTGGTCGCGCTGCCCTTGTCCCCCACCAGCGGCGCAGGATCATACTGCGCGGCCACATGCACATCCGACACGAGTTGATTCAGTACCCCCCTCGCAGCAGTAATCATTCGGTTGTTATGACTCGCCGAAACACCAGTGCAGTACGCCACTCCACGGATCCTGCGTATCCTCCCGGGCTTCCTGTTGAGATGCAGAGTTTTTGGTAACCTGACCTGGGAAGCGAACCGCATCTCGACCACGCCGCCACCTCCTTGCCCTCTTGGCCCCGCGCAGGAACGGGACAGCACGCGAAGCTCGATGCGGGCTGGCGGGATACCGAATAGTCCGTAGAGGGGGAGGACGGCGGTGCGGAAGGTATCGATCGATAGGTCGCCCGTCAGGTGGGTGGAGGAGGTGATCACGCCCGGACCGGAGAACCGGACATTCATGTGGGCTTTTGAGAAGGGCGCCAGGAGCGCTAATGGGAGCAGGTAGTAGGTTATTCCTCGGGTGTTGTTGGCTGGGATTGTGTGTTCGAGACAGTCGCCTGCTAGGAGGGCCCCCGCGCCGGGGACGGTACCAGTTATGAGGCCGGGCTGGTATGTGATTGTCGTGCCAGAGTAGGAGACGTCGATTACGCTGCCGTTTGTCACGGCCTCGAGGAGCCGGAGGAACGAGACCTCATGGGGGGCCAGGCCCGGGTGGGTTGGTGAGGAGGAGCGGATTTTGGATATGTGGAGGGGTTTGCCTGTTAGGGTTGAGAGGACGAGCCGGTGAGTGAATGATCGATGGCCTGTTAGCCGGACGAATTCAGGTTTCGACCCAGACATTGTTTTTATTTTTTTATTTTGTCTCTTTTCCTTGCGAAGGTAGAGTGGTGGAATTGGCTGTCGCCAATTGGTTTGGCTGCACAAGAAAGAGCTGGCGCGCAATTCCAGAAATTTTGGAGGGTTCCTTCTCTTTCTGCCGGGCGGTCAGGCTAATCGACAGGGAAATGGTGGGGCTGATAAGCAGTTTGGGGTTCGAATGTGGGGCCAAAAAAAGTTACAGGCGATGCATGTTCAGCATTTTTGGGGGTCTTTTGAGGATTGGAGAACTTCTGGCAAGCCGCTATTTTTTATTTTTATTTTTTTTTCTATTTCGCGATTTGGGCTATTCTTGTAAAATTTCCATATTCCCATTCTCGTCGCCAAGCCTCTTCTTAACTTCCAATGCCTGCTAGAGCATTTTCGCTTGACCTGTCCCGAACGAGCAGCTATGTCTGCAAAGCCTGTCTTACAAGTTTGCGATCTGTGAATACGCCCGCGCCAGCATTGTTCGCAAGACAGTACTCGCGCAAATCAAAACGTTCCGAACCAGCCGAATCAGAAAAAGGCCATGAGTTTCCGGCCCCCTCAGATCTCCAGCGCATGCTGTCAGAAGATTTAGAAAACGTCAACCTCGACGGCGACTCCAAGAGTCTCGGCATCAATTACTTCACGCAGGTTGGCACCGGCGAGCGCCAGCCGCTCCCCGACAATGACGCCTTCAGTGAAGATAGCGGTGGACTCGACACAAAAGTTCTCTCGGCCATCAACGATTTGGAGAAGCGAATGGTCTTTACACTCAAGATGCTGAACAACCTGGAGAAGCAGGGGAAACGGGACAAGGCCGACCAGCTGAGGAAACAATTCAAAAATACGCTGAGGGTGCAGTACAAGGGGAAAACTGGGCCAGAATCTGAAACATATGGGTTATTGCAGATTCCTGGTTTCAGCGGGAAGAGTCATAAAGCAGTTGCGGCCCTCAACTTCTTCTTGGCTCGTGACGAGGTGGTCCCAGGTGGCATCCCGAGATCAAGGGATGTGGCGGAATGTTGGAAAGCCTATTCGGCGGCGAGGTCGGCATTATCGACAGCATACAAGAATGTGCCTCGCCAGGTCTGGGACTTCCTATGGATGGTTCTCTCCCACGAAGGCGTCGAGAACCCGAACCGCATGGACCACATATACGTCCTGGCCAAGGATATGCAGGCCGCCGGTGTTGTATTGAGGGACTCACGACAACTACTCGCGATTGAGGCCATGTTTATCAAAGGTTGGGAGGCGGAGGCTATCGAGGCTTGGAAGAAGGCGGTGGTGACGCTGGGTTCGAAACCGGAAACATTTAAGCCGTATTATGAGCTTGGAGTTCGCATGCTCTCGTTACATGGGGACACGGAACGCGCGCAGAGAGCCGCTCACACTCTTATGAAGTCTTCCCACCCATCAAACCCTCGAATCCTGATTCCCGTCATCAGAGCGTTGGCTATCAAGGAATCGACGCTCGAGGAGGCCTGGGATACATACCGAGACATGCGGACTCTTCTCGGAGACACGATGAAGATCGAAGACTACGACGAGATCATCAACGCTTTCTTATCAGTCAACTCGGTCGAGTTTGCGCTGCAAACATTTGTTGACATGATGTTCGCCGCTCCTGTCGATATTCGCGGAAAGACTAGGTTGCCGATGGCAGTGGGCAATCAATTTTTCGTGGGCAAGTGGCTCAAGCGGCTGATCGGCGAGGGCAATCTTGATGGTGCTTATAAAGTTCTGGTCTATGTTCAGGGCAAGGGCGTCACTGCTGCGCCTATCCAGCTTAACGGTCTCATCGGAGCTTGGTTGAGGTCGGGCAGTGCTGAGAATATTATGATGGCTGAAAAACTTGCATGGAGCATGATTCAAGCTCGTCTGGATTACGTGCGCCTGCGACAACGAGAAGCGTTGATTTCAGGTCCCGTCGAGCTTTACGACCCCGATCCGTATACGCCAAACGTTGAGGGTGAAGATGAGGGAGGGCCCGAGTTCAAATGCCTCTCTAGAGCAACAGTAGAGACCTTTTCTTTGTTGGCCGAAAACTACTGCTCTCGAAGACTGCATAAAAAAATGGTGAAGCTTTTTGAGAAGCTTCAGGACGCAGAGATTGGGGCAACTGGTTTCATCATGAACCAGCTGATCCGATCATACTCACAGAATGGGCAGGCAAAGGAGGCAATTCAGATATACCAAATGATGACTCGGGAGAATGGCGTTCAGCTAGATGGTCACACCTTTCTGTCAATGTTTAATCTGCTTTCGGTAAACCGCCTGGTACAGCGCGACCCGCAACTGTATGGAGATGATACAGAGGCCGGTAGGCAGTTCTTCGCAGACATGGTGCAAGCGGACTGGCAGCTGGACTCTGCTGAGCTATTTGCTCAACTGCCGAGGACGATCATCTTCTCATTGCTCAAGGCAAAGGACTACACTGGTACCATTGTTGCCGCTCGGGCAATGAGACTTTTGCTTGGCTTCCATCCAACAGACACGTTCCTGGTTGAGCTGACGTCTGGTGTCGGAACTCTCAGCGTCAAGACGCAGCGCAACTTCAACCGCCTCACTGGAGCTTCAAGGAGGATTGAAGCTCTGATGAGGAAGTACAGAATGGAGCTGATCGAAAAGGGCCATCCTGGAGACGAGATGACAACCGAGGAGAAGGTTGAAGAAGCTCACGCCGTCATGGAGCAGCTGATCCTGATCAAGGCGGGCGCACAACAAGCAAAGTCTTGGGACGTAGAATCTCTACTAGAGGAAACTGCTCGGGACATGGGAGTCTATGACATTGTGGTGTTGAAAGACTCAGAGGCAATCGCTAGGCACAAGAAATTCTCGGTGCCTAATCAGGAGGATATGTAGAATATACTTTTGTACATACATATATATACAATATCAGAAATGTAATCTCCCCGTTCTGCAACTATCGAACGCTTCATCTACTGATGCTTTAATCATGATCCTGCTCCGTCAACCCAGGGCACCCTTCCAATTCCTTATCTGGATACTGAAACTTGCACCAGAAACAGTAATTGAATTCCTCCCTCAAATACTCGACCACTTTGCTCAGCCTGTCCTCGACCGGCAACTTCTCAAACTCATCCAGCTCCTCATCCTCCTCGTCCAAGTCATCCACAACCTCGTACGTCGTCCTCTTCTTGTCTTTTCCCAACGCCTTCCTGTCATCCTCATCCTCCTCGCCATCGTCATACGTCGGCAGTCTAGCGCTGGCCAGCCCAACCTCCAAGTCATGCCTCATCTTCCTGCTCCTCTCTCCTTCCTCCCTTGCCTTCACCACACCACGCCAGACCACCGGCATGGCTTTTAGCACCTTGCCCTCGGCACCCCCCAGTTCTTCCGCCCCGAACCGTTCCGCAACCTTTTGCGCGCCCCGGAGCTCCCGTTCCAGCCTGGCCTCCTCCTTTTCCTTCCTGATCCTGTCCCTGTAGCTCCCCTCGTCCACTTTGGCCTTTTTGTTCTGCTCGCCGAGCTGCTCCGCCGCCTCGCGCAGCTTCCTCTTGCGTTCCGACTCGAGTCCTATGCCTTCCCTGCCGTCCTTGATTGACACCCTGATGGGCTCAAGAGCCGCTCCTGCCCCTGCTGCTCCTGCTCCTGCTCCTGCTCCTGCTGTTGCTGTTGATGCTGCTCCCGCTGTCCCAGAATCCTTGCCTAGGGCTTTCCCCGGAGCGAAGCCCATCTTGGCCATCATGGCCAACCCCTTGGATTTGGGGTTTTGCGAGAGCAGCGACTGGGAGTGGGCGGCCTCGAGCCTGGACTGGGCTTCGGCTTCCAGCTCGGCCTTTGATTTTGGCCGGCCGCGGATGGATGCCTCCTTGCGGAGACGGGCGAGGCGGGCCAGGGAGGATTCCTTGGGGCCGCCGGCAGAAGGGGCGTCAAAGGTCATCTTCATGTAGTCGTCTTCTGAGTCTGAGTCTGCTGCGGCAGCGGTCGTGCCAGGGTTGAGGGTTGGGGTTGGCATTTTGGCCCTTTTTTTTTTTTTTTTTTTTTTTTTTGGTTACGTTGTCTGGACGATGTATAATTGTGTTGGTTGTGTGAGATTCAACTAGTGTCTTCGAATTTGCAAATTAGAACCGAATTGTTTGATGGCCTTTTTTTCTTTGGGATTGAAAATGATTTTGAAGGTGAATCTGAAAAGTTTGGGTGAGAAGTTGAAATTGAGGATGTGAATGGGGGGGATATGTGGTTAGGGTTGTCAATGCGTCTTGAACTGTTTTAGATACTGACTTCCTGAGGGTTGGCGCATATAAGCTTTCTCGCTCTTAGCCTCACAAAATGAGGCATGATTGACAACTGAAAATCTTGTTCTTGGGCACCCATAATATAGATTCCAGTGCTCCCTCTTTCTTTTAAGACAATCTCGAATTACACCTTGGTTGCATTGGCACCGCACACTGTTTGACAGGCGCATTAGGGTTAGGGTCCGACTTACAAGACAGATTTGGTGAATTGGCCCTTAACCCTCCTGGGGGTTGCCCAGCAGCTACTCTAATTAGGCACTCAAGCAAATGTTCAACAGCGGGAGTCCATTCCGTTATGAACAGCGCATGTAGAAGCAGACTTAGTCTCGTAAAGGTCACAATTGCCTGGGTGAGACGGTCTATGGCACGTGAGGAGATATGCCACATCCAGTAGGCTGGGACCTTTGAATGTGATGAGGGCCTTCGGTTTTAAAAAGCAGGAAATGATCGATAGACTTAACGTATCTAATCTTGGCAGATATACTATGCGGTGCTTCGACTGAACAATTTACGCTTAGTGTCAACAGCGTGCGGCAAAAAAATCAAGTTGGGACAAGTGATATGATTATAACCCCGAGTCAATGGTATCTGGTTAATAGCCTGGATAGGCCGCTATATAAGAAGCAACCAGTCCAACCAATTTTTACGTTCACCAAGCTACACGAGAAAAAAAAAAACCAAAAAAAAAAAAAAACCACTGAGGCAAGTGTGCAAATGTTTGATTTCCTCTTACTCCTGGTATTTGATCTATTCATTGCCGGTAGCTACCCCGGAGCACACAACCGCATTCCTGTCACCCAACAAAACTCCATTCGACCATGGTATCCATCCGCACCCTCCCGTTTGTGTGTCAGTTTAAACTTCGGCCACCACGTATCATTTGCGTTTATCTACTGCGAGTTTGCGGCAGCAGTTGACTATGTAGAATCTCTGTCGTTAATTCCCTTTCCTCGCCTCGGCGTTCACATTCCTATTTCGGGGCACGATCAGATGATGGCGATTGTGGGCGATCTTCGTTCAGCCTGACAGCAGCAAAACGCTTAGCAAGAGGTTCTCCATTGTCGTGTCTGAATTCGCGACTGGCAGCTGCAGCTGACGAGGGTGAAGCCATCGCTTGTTCAGGCCTAGCATTGCCGTCAAAATTTCGGGGACGCTTGGGATTTCTCTCACCACTGGATTCCAGGATCATGTGCAATGTTTGCCACCCTGTTGTTGACCGCAGTTGAAACTGCTCGGCCAGATCGTGCTGAGTTGCGACCCTGCAGAGAAGTGCTTCCTCCTCCTAGAATTGGATGTTGTCAGTACGAATGACTTTCCGTTAATCACGGCAATCTGGCTCACCTTTGATAGAACGCTAAGCTGATGCAGGTAGCACAGTAGATGAAAGTTGGAAACATGCAAACCGCCGTCCTTCTCTTTCACCTTGAGCGCTTTGGCAACCGCAGAGGCCTCCTGCGCCTCGCCGACGTACTCTCTGTTCTCGATCGGGAAGTTGCCGTCATCCGTGAACATTGGGTTTGCCGTGTCGGGGAACCCGTGCGTAAGGGTGACGAAGAGGTACTCAACCGGGAAAGCGGGTTTGGCGTTTTCTTGCACGTTGGCTCCATACTCGTTGATTCTGCGGTAGAATACTTCGGGGATATATCGTGTTCTGCTGACAGAGCCATCGTCTTCCTCCTCTTCACGGACAAGCATCTGTGTAGGGTCCGCTGAGGGTTCAATGATATCCGCTCTGACCATCTCCACCGCGTCGTTCGACATTTGGTATGCCGAGATCGAGATTTCTCCTTTCTCGTTGCCAGTTATTATGCAAGTGACAAACGCCGAACCGAATCTCCCGGTGTCACTCCACTTTGTCGGCTTGGGATGTTGTGCCTGCATTCTGGCTGCAAAACAAACTTCCTGCGACGCGAGGAAGTAAGAATCTGCGTGGCGCTTGCAAACAGCGCTCCCGTCCCCTTTTCCAGCATCGACAAGATCAGTCCAGATGACTCCAACCTGTTCGAGACCGCAGAGCTTGGCAATCTGGTTGACTTCTTTCTCGTTTTCCCAAGCATTGAGAGAGATGCCATCAGCTTCGTCAACCTGTGGAGGCTCGTAGATGGCCTCCACCACAGCCTTGATGCCAAGCGGCACGACATCGTACTCCAAATATTTTCCGTACAGAATGCCGAGCCTCTGCGATCCGGTTCGACGCCAAGCGTTGAGAAAGCTGTCCACAACCTGTGGTGAAGCAAACTCGACGTGATCTACCATACGGAACGTCTGAGGCTGTAGGATAATGGCACTCGGCTGGCATTTCGAGCAGATTCCTTCTGGCCATTGCGGGTGGCCCGAGGAGCAATCACGCTTGACTCGATAGTAAGGCTCGACCAGTGGAGGAATAAAGGAGCTTCCCAGCTCGGGTTTGTTCGTCGCGCTATTGATCTTTCGCATGTACGCGTGTACCGACATGTACTTTATCTTCTTTTCTTCGAGATATTTGGGGTTGAAGGGATCCAGAGGCATGCAATAGTCACACATTCCCTTGGGACCATGCCGGCACATTTTGTGGTCTCTCCCTCTGGGAATCTTGCCGTCGAGCTTATCTAACCGGTTGTCGAGTGGCGATTGCTTCACAACTTCCCACGGATTCTGAATACGCTCTGCAGGAGATGTGATGGCCGGTAAGGGATCGATAGGATAGTCTTCGGTCGGTAAGATGGGCTTTCCGTTGAGGCGCGCTGTCGTCGGTAGTATCCCTGACGCCGGAGCGTCACCGCTCGGACTGCCGTCAGTTGCCGCATCCTTTGCCTTGTAACTGACAAATACCATATCCCCATGGCTAATAAAGACGAGTTAGCGTCACGAAGCCCGTCCCAATCGATGGTGTGGTCTTGCCTGAACCCGACTTGTCCGATCTTGAACCGCGAGATCTCACGAAGATTTTTGGAGTCACCTCCGGTAGGATTATTCGATATGATGATGGTTTTGGGGTCGACCGTCGAAGGGATCTTGGAAACCAACTGTGCAAGATGTATTAGATCCTCCCCCAGATCTGCTGTTTCCCATTTGTTCATACCTGACTCTCAAGGTGGCCAAAGGTGTGATCTTTTTCCACTTCGATGCGGAACATGCCATCAGGCGTGCGCAGTCGTAAAAGCATCTCGGGCAGCTGGCGATTACCAAGCAAGTTTGTTGCTGTTCTGTTTGCGGGCAAAGCTTGGGATATAGTAACTAGGCACGTTGCAGGAGGGGCTCTTGGTCCCTTCAACTTCAAGCTTCCTGGGAAGCGAAGCAGTCAAGACAGTTAGATAACCGAAGTTGAACGTTGCTGGAGCTAGAATCCGAAAAGGTAAATAGGGCCCGATGAACTCCGAAGTTGGAAGAGAAGTGAGTGCTGGGTGCTCTGGAATTTTTTGTTCACGCTTCAAGATGAATTCCGGATGGAGGGGAAGCTTTCAAAGCAGCTCGTCATACAGTCGTGCCTGGACGTCGGGAACAGGGTCGGCCAAGGCTGGTCTGCCCCGCCATCCCCACAATTTCCGACCGATGAGAGCGGAAGAAGCCATTTGGCCCTTGTCTGCCGCTTCTGGGGGGATGCCAAGCACTTTAGTGTACCTTAATTACCCCTGTCGGCTGGTGGGCTCCAAAATTTACGTTGGAGTTGGTGTCAAGCAAGCTGTTCTTTCGAGCGGCAGAAAGAATACCGTCTCTCAGATTGGCACATTGCTTTTCGCGCGCCACCTAACACCCAAAAAAAGAGTGTCACCACAGCGGCCACGTTAACTTTCTCCGAAGACTTCTTTGTGCACGTATCACAGCTATTGGCATTGGTAACTGGCACTCTTCTTTTCTAGACTTCTTATAAATACGCAATCCCCCCATCAACAGTCTCCGACAAGAGTCACAACACCACATCGCATACCAACTTCAACATGTTCGACATCAATTGGCGGGGCCTGTTGCTCCCGCTGGCCTACATGGCCGTGCTGGTTGGCACGTTCATGACATTCTCTACGGTTTATCGAAAGAGGAAAGCTCGTGAGTTTTTCCCGTTCGGACCTGTTGCTCTAGATGAGGCGAAAGCCAACTGATTTCCCTTTTACCATCTAGTCCAAAGCGCCAACCTCGCGCCATGGTTTGGCCCGCACTTGCAACGCAACATCTACCTGTCACTCCTACATATGGAACCCCAGGAGGGATCAGAGAAGGCTCCCTTGGTCCCTGACAGCGTCATCCGAGCAGCTCTCTTGCGCCGCGCCGTAGAAGACATCAACCGCATCATTCAGATCCGTACCGCCAAGGCTGCTTGCAGCTCTCTACTTCAGAGGGGCAGTGTTGGAGATGATTTATGGCAACGGTTTCAGCGCGCCGAGAAGGAGATGGAGGATGAGTTGCGCGATGTTGTCATGGAGGTATGGGATAAGCCCCTAGGATATCACACCAAAAGCCCTTGCTGACCTTTCTGACTCTAGGCCAACGGTCTTTTACCCGGCTGGGGACAAATCATCTTCCAATCCGCCAACGAGATCGCCGCCAACAAGATGCTCCGGGACAGATTAGACGAGATTGAGGCGCAAACTGAACACGAGAAGGAGTGGTGGGAGAAGCGCAGGGGCGCCATCCGCTCGGAATTCATGAAGGAGCTCGAGGAGGCAGACAACAAGTCCGTGTCTGCGACATCTCATGATGAGCCGGTTCTTGTCGACAACAACACACCATCCACCCCTGGTTCACCATCAACAACCGCCTCGCAGCAAGGGAAGAACTAGGGAGCTTCCAGAAAGAATAAGAGGAGGGGCAAGATGTGAATAAAGAAAGATAGAGGGTGTGCTTGGGATGGCCCGGGATCAAGCGACATGTGTTGATTATTTCTTTGTCTTTTTGTTACGATTCTGGTGTCTTTCTGACTCCTTACTGTATAGTAATTGGGGATGGGATCTGACCGGCATCTTTGCATGGCGTTTAATTTTTTTTTTTTTTTTTGGAGGGGGGGTGCAACATGCAAATTCACCGCAGCGAATTTGAACTAGTATACTTTTTTTGCAGGTTGCTGGACTCGACATTTGTGTTTCTCCTATTTCTTTCGCCGTTACTATCCTGAACTCTATAATAGTAGTAGTGTGAGACATGGACATTTGGAGAATGGCGCAAAAACGTGCCTAAAATGTTTTATCACTATCGAGAGTGAGGTCATCAAGGTTTTTCGCCGAAATGTTGACGAGTACAAGTTCACACGTTGGCAAGTTTTTTCTCATACAAGTTCAGTTCAAAGAACAACCTCCAATTCAACCATTTACCAATATTCAAATATGATCTAGGACACAGAAGAGCGGAAATCAGAAAGGGAAAGAAAATTCCTGAAATAAAAGAAAAAAATAATAATAGATCGCTTGCTTAAAATTATGAATGGTATCGCTGTCAAAAAAAAAAAAAAAAAAAAAAAAAAAAAAAAAAAATTATAAAGGGAACAAACCACAAAATCAACCTATTTCCTTTTCCCCTTCAATAATACCGGTGCTTCCTCCCCCCCTCCTCCTCCTCTTGTTCCCTCATCCTCCTCCTCCTTGCATCCCTCTCAATCTCCTCCTCGGTCCTATTCATGCTCAGCCAGACCTCCTCGCTGACGGGTGATCCCCTCCTCCCCGTGGGGGTCTCGCACCCCCTCAGCCCGATGAACCTGCCCAGCTTCCTCCTCTTCTCCTCCACGGTCAGCCCGGGCGACCACGAGACCGGACAGGGGTAGTGGGCCGTCCACTCGCAGGGCGTCCGCTGGTGGTAAAAGTGCGCGAGCGAGTCGAGCTGGGCCTCGGTGAGGAGCCAAAAGTTTAGGAGGGACTGCGGGAAGGCCGGGTGGACCTGCCCCGAGGTCAGCTGGACGAGGGGGGCGAGCTTCAGCGACATTTGGGAGAGCTTGGCCCGGAACTCGGGGGAGAGGGCCGCGCGGCGGCGGGAGAACGGTGGTGAAGGGAGGGACAGGGAAGAAAAGTTTGGTTGGTGAGGGGACGGTGGTTCCATTTTTTTATTTTTTTTTTGGGTGGTTATGGGCGTGTGCGTGTGCGTCGGGTATGTATGTGTGTGTGGCGCTGGTTTTGATGGTGGTTTTTGAGAGAGCCTTGATGTGAAGAGAGAGAGAGAGAGAGAGAGAGAGAGAGAGAGACCTTTGAGTTATGTGGGTGTTGAATGCTTGTATGTGAGCCTTCGTTTTAGCGACAGTTATATAAGGCAAAGGAGTATATGATGATCAAAATGGGGTTGGGGGAAACCTTTCCAAGAAGGATAGAAAGAAAGAAACCGAAGGTTCGAACGAAATGTGATACTTAGACTTGAAATAGGAAACCAAAAGATGCCGCTAGCAGCGGGAAGATAAAACAAACACCTTCTCTGTGGGAGGCTTAGTAGTTCTTGTGTAATTCTCGTCTATGGACAACAGATGTGTTTTGGACAAGATCTCAGATGATTCTGGAAATGGTATATATTCTTTTCGGCGGATGTCTCACCACTCTTGTAGTCGACAGCGACGGGAAAGGCAACCTTCTTTGAAAGCATCCAGTCTTCCAGAAGGGGAACCCTCTCTTTGTGAATCTCTATGTGCTATCTTTGGAATTTTGAAATTATAAAAAGGTACTGTGCTTGCCCAGCTTCTTTGTTGAATTCGTAAAAAAAACCACGTGGGGCGGGGGGGGGGCGGGGGGGGGGCGGGGGCGGGCGGGGGGGGGGGGGGGGGGGGGGGGGGGGGGGGGGGGGGGG